>OZ024914.1:49637823-49662823 GCA_964017125.1 Flabesymbios commensalis
CTCTTCCTCCTCCTCCTCCTCCACATATGTATCCTCTTCCTCTTCTTCCTCTTCCTCCTCTTGTTCCTCTCCCTCTTTGTCTTCCTCCTCTTCCTCCTCCTCTTCCTCCTCCACATTCTCCTCCTCTTCCATCTTCTCCTCTTCCTTTTCCTCCTCCCCTTCCTCCTCCTTTTCCACCACCACCTCCTCCGCATCCTCCTCCCCTCCCTCTTCCTCTCCCCGCCCTCCTCCTCTTTTTCTTACTCTTCCTCCTATTCTCCCTTCTTCTCTTCCTCCTCCGCATCCTCCCTTTCTTCCTTCTCCCCCATCCCTCCTCATCCTCCGCATCCTTCCCCGCATCTCCCCTTTCCTCATATGTATCCTGCTCCTCCTCATCATCTTCCACATACGCCTACTCTTCCTCCTCTTCCTCTTCTTCCTCCTCCGCATCTTCCTCCTCCGCAGCCTCCTTCTCCTCCTCTTCCTCTCTTTTTTCTTCCTCCTCTTGCTCTTCTACCTCCTCCTTCTCCACATCTTCCTCCTCTTCCTCCTCCTCTTACTTTTCTCCCTCCTCCTCCTCCTCCTCCTCCTCCTCCTCTCCTCCTCCTCCTCCTCCTCCTTCTCCTCCTTCTCCTCCTCCTCCTCCTCCTCCCCCTCCTCTACATCCTCCTTCTTTTCTACCTCCTCATCGTCCTTCCTCCTTCTCCACATATTCCTCTTCTTCCTCCTCCTCTTACGTTTCTTCCTCCTCTCCCATCTTCTCCTCTTCCACCTTTTCTTCCTCCTCTGCATACTATCTTTCCTCCACCCCTCCTTCTCCTCTTACTCTTCCTCCACAAATGCCTCCTCTTCCTCTTCTTCCTCTCCCTCCTCCTCTCGTTCCCCCTCTTCTTTTTCTTCCACTCTTCTTCCTCCTCTTCCTCCACATCCTCCTCTTCTTCCATCTCCTCCTCTTCCTTTTCCTCCCCCTCTTCCTCTTCCTTCTCCTTTTCTACCACCTCCTCCTCTGCATCTTCTTCCCCTCCTCTTCCTATTCCTGCCCCCCCTCCTCTTCTTCTTACTCTTCCCCCTATTTTCTCTCCTTCTCTTCCTCCTCCGCATACTATCTTTTATCCACCCCTCCTTCTCCTCTTACTCCTCCACATATGCCTCCGCTTCCTCTTCTTCCTCTCCTTCCTCCTTTTGTTCCTCCTCCTCTTTTTCTTCCTCTTCCTCCTCCTCTTCCTCTACATCCTCCTCCTCTTCTTTTTCCTCCTCCTCTTCCTCTTCTTCTTCCTTTTCTACCACCTCATCCTCTGCATCCTCCTCCCCTCCCTCTTCTTCTTCTTCCTCTTCTTCTTACTCTTCCTCCTATTCTCCCTCCTTCTCTTCCTCCTCCGCATCCTCCCTTTCTTCCTCCTCCCCCATCCCTCCTCATCCTCCGCCTCCGCATCCTCCACCGCATCTCCCCTTTCCTTATCTGTATCCTACTCCTCATCATCATCCTCCACATACGCCTCCTCTTCATCCTCTTCCTCCTCTTCCTCCTCCTCTTCTTTCTCTTTTTTTTTTTCCTCCCTTTCCTCCTCGTCCTCTACCTCATATTCCACCTCCGCCCCTTCCTCTTCCTCCTCCTCCCCTTCTTTATTTTCCTCCTTTTTTTCTTCCTCATCTTCCTCCTACTACTCCTCCTTCACATCCTCCTCTTCTTCCTCCTCCTCCTCCTTTCTTACTGCCTCCTCCTCCGCAGCCTCCTCCTCCTCCTCTCCCTCCTCCTCTTCCTGTCCCTCCTCCTCTTATTCTTCCTCCTCCTCCCCCCCCCCCCCTCTTCTCCCTTCTTCTCCTCCTCTTTTGCATCTTCCCTTTCCTCCTCCTTCTCCTCCTAATCCTCCTCTTCCTTCTCTCCCTCCTCCTCCGCATCCTCCTCCTCCTTTTTCCTCTTCCTCCTCCTCATCCTCCTCATTCTCCTCTTCCTTCTCTCCCTCCTCCTCCGCATCCTCCTCCTCTGCATCCTCCTCCCCCTCCTCTTCCTCCTCTCCCTCTTCTTCCTCCTCCTCCTCCTCTTCTTCTCCCTCTACCTCATCCTTCTCCTCCTCTTTCTCCCCCTTCTCCTCTTTGTGTGGTAATGACTGTATATTAATTAAGCTTTTATAAACACATCTCCCAATATGCAAGCCACATTTGTATCCCTGACCCTCACCCTATCCCTGACTTGCGTCGCAATCGAATAATGCTTGTTCTTAGCTCTTGCCAAACAAATTGCATTAACTCTCGTCAGTAGAAAAGTAAATTATTGTGGCTACCTCTTTCACGACATCCCAGAAAAAGGACATCGCTTATTTTTATAACGAGTTCGAAACTGATTTGTTTATAACAAAACAAAACAGCCAAGCTGTATGTATACTATTATCTCGCTAACTTACTTTTGCAGCCGAAATGATAATTTAAATATAATTTATTCGGATAATTAATTTATTTTATCGTCACACGTGTAATAGAATTGACTTATCTATGTCGAAAAAATAATACATAACTCAACTAATGTCATTGAGCAGATTTCACAAACAAATTTGCCAGGGGGTGGGATGATCTCGCTTAGAGGATTAAACGTGTGAAATTAAATTGTAAAATTTGCAAACGGTATATCCCAGCCAACACGAGGCGTTGTGCAATTTTGTTTTGATGCTGGGCCAGAATTAAAACAATATTGGGTCAATTGCTCGTGTTATTTGAGAAGGCTTCAAACACTGATAGTTCTGTCAACAGGTGTCTCTTAAGTGCTCTGGTCATGCTTATGCTGATCCCTTCACCTGGTGAAAAAGTATGAATCTACAGTACAGCTACTCCAATGAGAGTTTGGCACTTCCAAATACAAAAAGTATGTTAAAGCGTACTTCCATCCAGTACTGTTCTGCAAAGGCAATAACTGCTTGGTTTGCAGGGCAGTGGAGTAGGACTTAATGAATTGAATTTAATTATGTTTATGTCAAGAAAATATTTAAATGAAATGTGTGCAACTGTTTGCACCCCTACATTAGCACCCCTGCATATTTTTCTCTATGTCGTATCATCTCGTTAAAATAATGTGTCTAAAATTCAATTATCGATGAAAAACTCGAAACTGTTCAACTTTTAAGAGGTAACGTTATTTCCACATCGTCTCAAACCTTAATAGATGGTGTAATAAGCTAAAAATAATTTGAAATGGTGATAAAGTTTCGAAATTTTGACATAGTATAGGTGAGATGATGTTATATCAGTTGAAGATGGGACCCCGAGATGATTTTTTTTCGTTTATTAAATTTCATGTTTAATGTTTTAGTTTTTCTAATTTTTAAAAAATACCACAATGGCCTTTAATTGTATATTTTAACAAAAAAAATATTTCGTAATATTGGGCTTATTAAGAAAAACCCAACTAATTGCGTTCCTGAATTTTTTTTTAAATAATCTCAATTTAAATTTTAAAAAATGTTCATCGTCCCCCCCCCCCCTTTCGACTTAAAATGTCCATTCCTTTGCAAATTCTCGATGTGGACCTAACCTGCATGAGGATGAAATATTGTGTTAAATAAACTTGTTTTCCATTTACAAAGTGGGCGCAAGAAATGATAATATCATCAAAAATAAATATAATACAATTCATAGAATTGTACTGCAATGACAAACTTGACGTTGATAATGAGACGCTTTAACCATACTATTTGGTTTATTTAGTATGTTTACATTGACAGATTAGAAGGAAGAAAAATATGTATGTGTTTTCTATGTCTAAAAATGAAATATGCGGGCCAAATTAGAGCCATGTTGACAGTTCCCTTTATTCAGTCAAAATCAGCCTTCGCATCCTTGACCGTTCTGGAACCGCCTTTGTTTTTCAATCTAGCACAGAGAAAACCGTTTGTAGTAATACTGATATTTACGGATACAATAATCAGACAATATCAAATACCAATTTAAATCATATAATAAACCATATTCTGTTCTTGTCCAGTTATGATCACAATCTGCTCACAGTGGGATTAGTAAGCTGAAAAATAATTCAAAGTGTGACACATTCAAATTATATTTTTTATGGCCAATATATTTTTCATAGCAAAAGGGAAATTTAACAAATAATACGGACGATTCTATGAACATGATTGTTCTTCAAATCTCGCTATGTGTATACGCCTATCTAAAAGAATAAAATTATGCCTAATGTCTATGTTGATGATTCTAATCCTCAAAGAGAAGGTGCGTACTAAGGTGAAATTGGTTTGGCAATACCTCTTCAGTGCCTTATTATTGTCACAGTGAGCCAGCTGTTGGCAATATGTCACTTTTATTGAGTAAAAAACACATACGATTTTTTGAACATGATAAGCTCATTAAATACACATATTGAACTAAAATTTTAACAATGACCCAAATCATTTGCATAGAATCATCACTAAAATGCAAACGCATAGCTGACTTATAATTATTCTAAAAATCAAATATAATATAAATTGCAATTTTGTATCTCCATGTATCATCATGCTCAGCAGCGCTCACTGGATATGTCACTTTGTGTTTGCCGAATATTTAAGTTATCATCATTATCATACACACTGTAGACTTACATCAATGATTCCAGACGCTTTTTAAGCGAAGTTAGAGCTACAGAGTGACATATTATTCGTGGTTTTGTTTTAATATTTATGTTATATCACTTTTCAATAATTTACTAACTAACAATCAATGAAAGTTGTGTCATTTCGTGTGAATGAGATAACACATATTATAATAATTATTGACTATCAGCTATACTATAGCAAAGTTCATTTTCTAACTGCAAAATTCATATCTAAAATCAATGTCAATATTTAAAAACAATTTTATATGCATGTTATATTTTCCACTTTATTTGATATAAACATATTTTTATGCACTAATTACAACAGCACAAAAATAAGATTGTAGTACACTGCTCCTTTTATTATGGGCATATATGGATGCCTCGGCCGTGGTGATGCAGCTGACCACATGATCACCAAAAGAAACGATGAAAAAAGCCGCGGACATCTCTATCCCTTTTTCCTCGCCACATACATGGTATTGTATGATCTATGTAGTTTTTGTATTATGTAGGCCCTATGTTTATCTGTATTAGTGAGGCGCACAATGGGCCAAATATGTCAAAACATTGATCAATAACTCTGAACAGTTTACCTTCTTAATATAAGCATGAAAATATTACCAATGTGCTTAATCAGTGTAATGATAATATTAAACTCTTCAACAAATAAGCGATAAAACGTTTTTTTGTGTGTGTGAGCATTATAAATAAAATGTATCCCTGCTTCTATTTAAGCTAGGTATGCTAGGTATGTTTAATTCACCATGTTCACACATAGTGGGGGACCATAATGTATTAAATTTGCACATCTGGCTAAAATTGTGAAAATTGGTGTACAAGCCCACACGACAATACTCTTTCATATTTTTGATGGATCCAATCTGAAAAATCGCTGGATCCACCACTTTAGGCAAAATTCAAAATGGCCGCCACACGAAAACCAAAATTATCATATCTTGGCAACATATGGCCCAAATTTTACGATGTTAACATCAATTTTATATATTTGGATGACGAGGAATCTATTTTTAATAGTTTAAAAGTGATTGGGATGGAATTGCATGTTTTAGTTTTATTTAAAATGTCCGAAATAACACATTTTGTAAAAAGAATATGCTAAAAACCGAAATATCGAACGCTGGACACATTTAAAAATAGTTAGTGACATTTGATTCATATTTGACTGTTAACAACATAATTTATATAGGCTTATACATATTGGTAAGCGTCATGAGTTAAATAGATCTTCAGTTAGTACATGTATCGCGGTTAGCAAACATTATTTGGACATTCATTGTTTATGCACTCCCGGTCAAGGTGACATAGATGTGTGCATCCTAGATTAGCATTAGCACATTTGCAATTCCCCGTATCAGGTTATGCTTTTTTGACATCATTGATTGCAGTGTTGCAGTGTTGCAACAATGCACAACCCTAACATCTGCAAAACATTCAGCAGACCCAACTCCATGCCTATGGATTGTATATTTTGCTGCCTTTCAAGAGCCTTTCTGCAAATATATCTTGCCTGATGCCGTGCTTGTCTAGAAGACCGAAGTAAGGCCTCTTGTTTGAATGGTATGTTTTCTAATGTTCGTTTGTCACAGTCCATGCACCGCTCCAGCCCTGTCAATGGAGTCCAGGGAGGACAGAAGAGGATATTCGGTATTTGCCACGAATGTGTCTGTTATTTCTGGGTAGGCACCTAATGCAGCCAATGCACTTTTCTGCCAATACTCATATAAGATGAACTAGAAGGCCTATTGCAGCAAATAAAGAAGAGTGGGAGTGAGATGCACCTTTGGGGACCAAGTTATTTTTACGATTGCATGGATAGAGATTGTATGAAACCTTTTGCCAGAGCCGAAACTAACCCAAAATTCAGTCAATCTCAGGCTAGTAAAGGCTAGTAACAGCAATGCATATACTAATGCTATTCACTTTCCTGATATAAATATTGTTATGTCTTAATAATGTGTAGAACATGCGACTGTCAGCTTCCATTTGATCAGAAAGCATAAATTGAAAGAGGTTAGCGTTATCGGAAGGATGTGACCTGGTCATCCTTCGTGGAATATATGATATTTGGGAAACGTATTCTAATCGTTAACCATTTCTTGACCTATGAATCTTAAGAGATCAGCCATATTCGCTGGTCTTTTCAAAAATTGTTCTAGTCACCAGCGATGGGTGTTGACCCCTGAACCTTGGTTCGACAACCACCTTTCTCTTAGGTTAAACCTGTCAAACTTAGGATAGGAATCCCAGATCAGGTCAAGTCTGGTTATTATGGACTCCGATTTCATGCTCTGGACACATGTTAAGAAATGACATTATACGTATTGTTGAAAGTTTGCAACTTTGATGGTTCGGACCATATATGGACAATGGCAGCAGCATCAAAAAATTTCATAGACACATCGTTTTCAGCCATTCTAAGATGTTAGATTTTTTTCCACTCCTCCATTTCCCTCTGTCAGATAATAATGGTGGCTCCTTTTGATTTTCAAATAACGTAAATCATATGCATTTGGGTGTGATTGGAGAGAACTAAATAAATAAGAAACCAACGAAGTACTTGTCTTCTATACACTAATATTTTTGCCTTCAGTTCTCGATGGTTTGCAATGTTGGGAGAGATACCCTCTTCAGCTATAGACACATACACATTCATCATACACTTTCATGTACATTCATGCCTTTATTAACATGTTAAAGGCATATTGCATTATGTATCTGCTGGACCAGCAGGAATTATTTATCTTGTATCTAATGTGAGCATATTTGAACAAGTGTCATTAAATAAAAAGGATTGCCCTTGAGTATATACAGGAGGTATATAACATCTTTAGACAAACAAGTTTGGAGAATTTGCCCTTCTTTGTGCTGACCATAAACAGAAGAAGATGATGTTGAGTGTGACGATAATTCAGCTGATGATGCAAATTCAACCAGTGCTTGAACTTTCTCAGGAACAAGGTGTTCATCCATATATGATAACAGCAGGATTGTCAAATAGAGAAGACATATATCGGTAGCCAGCGTAGTTTGTTTGGTTGAAAACAAACAAACAAACATCAGCACAGGTCATCTATTACCTACATATGAAGGTCGAAATCACCCTCACGAACAAGTGATCAAGCAAATCAGCTGTATTTATTACAGATCAAGAATCATTAAACGGGTTTTAACTAATATGAAATTTATATTATTACAACTTCCTCATGTTGTTATCCCAGCTGTCAAAATAAAAAAAAAACATGCAGTTTGTTTAGAGCATCTTATGGGCTTATTTTAACTTGGCGTCATATATCTTGTCATGATGTGGACGAACGAGAAGCTCTGACTTTGGGAGGGCAACATAAATATCTGCCAGTGGAGTGGTTGGGATGATGTATGCAATACATGCTGATGATCGTCCAAATGATACAAAACAAACTTATGTATATTTTCATAGAGAGGGAAATGGCGCAATGGTTAGAGCGTGACGCTTTGACAATGTTGCTTCCTGCCGCGCGGTTTCAAATCCGGCTTCTTGCAGGATTTTCAGAGAAAAATCATGTTTCTCCCCTCTATATCACACTATAAACCTGCACATTTACCTTTAAAATAGTTAGGCTGATCGGGACAGTAAATTATGACGATAATTGACAATAAGCTACATATGTATTATTTATTATTTTGTGTACTACTGTATTTATCTAGCATACAGTAACGTTATTGCAGGTCTACTTGCAATTATGGCCACACCTGATCTAATGGGTTAGTAGATTGATTGAATGTTTGTATATTTTGGTCTCAAAAACGCTAAAAATGGTCGACACATAAAATATATGTCTCTAATCATGCCTAGACCGAGACCAATGAAACCGCTGGACTCAAAATATTTAAAATTAACATGTTAACATCATTAATTTTGATTCATTGGTTACAAAGTTACGATAATTATTGTTCGCGAGTGGCGGCCATTTTGGATTTTGCCTAAAATGGTGGTTCCAGTACTTTTTGAAGTTGGATCCATCAAAATTATAAATCTATAAGGTCTAAAGGACCTATAAACAAATTTTGACAATTTTAGCCAGATGTGCAAATTTATACACTAATTGGACATTATGGTCCCCCACTAACACTATTTAGGTTAAAAAAGACAATTTGAATAAAATGATAAAATATTATTGAGCTACATATATGCGTGCTTTGACACTTTTATCATAACAGTGATCTATTCGCTCAATATAATGCAGCTTACGAACTCCTTTTCGTATAGCCAAAACTGTATCTGAAACCAAAGGTTTGAGTCACAGATTGCGACGGTACAAATACGCCATGGGCGCTCACGGCCGACTTGGCCACAATTTATCAAGTCAAAAATATATTTGTTAGAATCAGTAACATTTTACCTATATTTAGCCATTTTAAACTCGTTTTCAGTTACGTCGTTAAGATTGGGAATGTTATCAAAATTAGTGTGTAGATTGCTCTCACGAAGCGCCATGCTAACAAACATTCATTGTTCAAACAAATTTCACATTCCTCGCACACATCTTCGCGGTGTACAGCTGTCCGCGATTACACTTCATCTGTTCATAGACCTCACCAAAACTGAATCCAAAGAAAGCAACTGGGTGTGTCCAAATTCCAGCAAAATTACTAAAACATGCCTCTTTACAAATTGCCCCAGTTATTTCAAACATAATAAACAAAGCTTTATATGGAAACTTGAAGAAAGCAGAGGTGATCCCTGTATACAAAAAATCTGACAAATTAAATAAATCTAATTATCGACCTGTGAGTATTTTACCAATTTTAGCAAAAGTTTTTTTAAAAGTTCTAGCCCACCAGATCCGTCCTTTTTTAAACACAGTCTTCTCTTGTCACCTGTCAGCCTTCAGGTAGGGTTGTGGCTGTCAGGACACGCTGCTCACCCTTATTGAAAATTGGTGTAAAGATCTTTTAAAAAATCACAAAATTGGTGCTTTATTAATGGACTTTAGCAAAGCTTTCGACTGCATGCCACATGACCTTTTGATCGCAAAATGTAAAGCTTATGGTGTTCAGGATCAGTCAATCAAAATTATTAATTCATACCTGACAGATCGTGAACAACGTGCCAGGATAGGATACGTGCACAGTTCATGGGAAACCACCATTAAGGTCGTGCCACAAGGTTCAGTTCTTGATCCAATTTTCTTTAATGTATTCATTCTACTTTATTAAACGAGCGCGCCTCACAAATTATGCAGATGACAACACTCTTTCTTTTGCACATCCAAATGTCTAAATTGTAAAAACATGCCTCGAAGCTGAGGCAGCAAAAGCTATATGGTGGTTTTCTATTAACTTAATGCAAGCCAACCCTGAAAAATGTCAGTTGATATTTCTTAACAGTAAAGTTGAGTCCCCAGTGATACTAGACGGCTGTCTTATTCAATCTGAAAAAGTGGTCAAACTTTTAGGCATTAATATTGATGAAAATTTGAACTTTTCGATACACACAGAAGAAATTTGTAAGAAAGCTGGTAGAAAGCTGAGTAGAAAGCTTTTTGCCTTGAGAGCAAGGCCAAATTGGCTCATTTCAGAGCGTTCATCCTCAGCCACTTTCAATACTGCTTAGCCGTCTGGTATCACTGTAGTGCACCAAATGCACGCTGTATGGAAAAGATTCAGGAGAGGGCTGTAAAGTGTGTTTATTCCCACCATACCGCCTCCTATGAGTCTCTCCTGAATAAAGCTCGCTTGCCATCTCTGGAAGTTGGGAGACAAATGAGCATCGCCATTCAGACTTTCAAAACTCCTAATGACTTAGCACCAACCTACCTCCTTGAACTGATTGAAAAACGCTGTCGCAGCCGCAATTTAAGAAATTCTGAAAATATCCTGAAAATTCCTCTCATGAAGAGGATGCGACATGGAACAAATTCCTTTTGCTTTTTGGCCCCTAAAATCTGGAACTCTTTGCCAGAGGCATTGAGCATAACCAGAGACCTCAAAACTTTCAGAGATGGCATGCGAGCTTATTTTTTCCATTTAATTGAGAGCATAATTAGATGTGGGTCCCTCGAAAAAGTAATAAAGTTATGCAATTATTAATAAATGACAAATGTTTTTTCACGTAACTTCTAGCCATATAATTTATTTTTTCATATATATTATAAGTTTTCTTATATAATCGGTAATCTACTTTTATGTGCCAAAATGGATTATGTAACTTTTTACCAAATATGTTCTCAATGGATTATGTAACTTTTAACCAAATATGTTCTCATTTACATTATTTGTGTTTTATAAATATTTTCCTATATAATCCTTAATATTTTTTTTTTACATTTTATGTCAACTTCCTGCCAGCCAACCTGCTTGTTTTAGCTGTTATATTTATTGTTTATTTTATATGTCGCTTGTACTAGCTCGTTAGAGCTAATGCTATATGTTTTTACTATGTGCGACTTAAATTAAAATTCACCTTATTTTATCTTATCTTACCAGCATAAACAGAGCAAAACATTTTTTTTCATTTTTTTTCAGAGGGCTCCCATCTTACTATTAAAGAGGATATATTGAATTACAAGTCCTCAAATTTTGACAGCTTTATCATTTTTTTAAACTATACACCCACTATAACTGCAAAAAAATTGTATTCATGAAAATCACATTGAGCTAGATGGCCTGTTGCTGAAGCAGCATGAAATCCGTCGGAATAAAGAGCCGGCCATTTTGGATTCTATTTGGATAGTGTCTTTAAGTGTTCTATACATGGTAATTTAACCCAGTGGGTCCATATTTCACTTCTTTTCTGCCCAAGATATTTCAGTTTCAAAGATGAGTATTCGCCGGGAATTTGGTGTTTTCTTTTTTCTACTGAGCCCTATCTATAATATCCGCATGTCCGATTCTTCCCCTATTATCGCCCAGTCTTTGGAGCCATTTTCCTCTCCTATTCTAACGTTAGCCTGTGGACATCTATAGTGCTGGTCGGGGGACCTAGGGAAGTGGTTAGCACCGCTGCCTTTCACGCTAGAGTTCGTTTTCCAGTCTCGGCTGTTTGAAAGAAACAAAAATGTTTCTTCCCCATCCACTCATTAAACTCAGTATTGTGGGGAGCCTCCGTGACCAAGAGGTAGCGTGCTCGGCCTCAGACGTCCATTGTTTGAATTTCGAATTTTCTGTGTCTGGAGGGCAGTGTCACCATCACCATCCTCAAGAGGTTCTCCTGGCCCAATTTAGTTTGTATGTGCACAAAAGTGGCCTGAAGGCCGATTCATTTCATTTTATTTCATTTGTATCCATAGTGCTATCCAGGGAGGGATATTGTGACGAAAAAATGGAATGATGGCATATCTTTGTTACAAGCAAACTAACTTCTGAAATGTGTTCATCAATTATCCGAGAACAATACCTGGGTGGCTGACATGTCTCCTTTTGGTAGAAAAACGCAATTAAAGATGGCCGCTACATGCATTAACAATTATGCTAAAAACAGCATATCTTCACCAATAACAATGCAAATTGTTAATGCAATATATGGATTCGCAAGTTTTGATAGGGAATCTGAATTTCACAAAACAAAACACATTTGAAACGTTTTTTTTGCACTTTTAATTGGTCAAGACGATTTCACACCAACAGTTATTTTGGTGATGTATATATTAGGCTATATTAGTTGAGTACATTTTTAAAAGCTATTCGAAATATTTTATTCTAACCCTATGAGTCTCAAATTTTAACAAAAACAACTATGTAGGCCTCATTGCAACCTACATAATCATACGTGATCTACATACTCAATACAAAATCATGTCTAGTTCAGCACCACAGCAAAACAATGTATGATACATATACTTTGATAAATACAAAACACTATGCTTAAACCGACATTTACATGTTCTTAAAGTTAATTGCCAGATATATTTGCAAATGCAAATTTCATTTGGTAGTGTCCAACTAGCAAAACATACAATAAAACAAATAAAATCAACCTAGTTCTCGGTAAAGTAGACTGTTTTGTCAAAGAATATTGTTTACATGGATAATATCTTTATTGTTACATATCTTATTATCACATTATGAATCCGGTCAATAACAGCAACAACTATTTGACATGTATTGCAACAAGTATAATCACATCGCATGCAGGAATACAGACGTACTGATATTTACTACATGTGATGGCAGATTTGCATTTTGTTCTAAACCCACAAGCCACTAGCTCAACACAAGTTGATGGCCCAGCAGGCAGACTAGACCAGACTAACTTCAAGCCCTGATAAGTAGCATGCCAACCTTGGGACAAGGCAAGCCAACGTTCACAACAATGTCATGTTGACACTCAGCGATCCACAATTTTGCTTGATAGTTATCTCGATTGAAATTAAGTTTTGGAACATCTAGCGTTGATGTCAATTTTTCCACCTCTACTTATTCTTTTATTTGAGTTATACCCGCTACCTCAGATGATTTTATGAAATGATCTATGTTGTCATTTGATCAAGTCAAAGCTTGGTTTGTTTTTGTAGTTGAGGAAAACATTTCAACACACACAAAAGTAAACAATTGGTGAAAAAAATTGCTTAGAACGATGAAGCATAAGTTTTGTACATTTGCTGATCTTTATAACTAACAACTGTTTTTTTACAGTACAAATATTCCACATTAATAAGTTGACGTTTAGGTATCGAGTCAATTAAATTGTATTTAGTTTTTAATATTATATGTTGACGTATATTTTTTCAACTGTGTGTTTCATAGTGTGTAATCAGAGATACTCAAGATAACAAATGTCGTTTATCATAATTTGTAGGCCTACATTAATTTAAATGTTCTCCCAACTTATATTTGTTCAGGGTTTTTATTGAATTGAAGTCCACCCGTTGTTAGTTTTGATGTTTAGGAAATTATATCGAAGTATAGATGGCATTATGACAAACAAGACCTGTTTAGATAGATCGCCGCGGTAAGAGTCTTTGACCTTTGCTGACCCTTTGTAATTGGACAATTGATATACGTGTTTATCTCTCCGGATATTGCCCATAAAAAACTGTACGTTTTGATACAAATATATTGTCAATGGTGTCGTCACACTCTATGGTAGACACTATGTAATTTTACATTACCCCAGAAGGAAAAAGACGGATTAGAAACATTATTTATCCCTCAATGTAATTATACAGGCTACGTGAGATTGTTCTGAAACCTTTATTTTTTATTCCATCCCGTTAAACTTGATCAGCTTTGGTTTTCACGAAATTATGTCAATGTAAAAATGAAAAAAAGCATGTTTACATGTTAGCCGGATGAGGTTTTGGCCGTTGCTGACTTCTGTAATTAAGCAATTGATACATGTTTTTTTCATCTTCTGATATTCCCCTCTATAAACTGGGCGTTTTAATAAATACATATTTATATGTTATTGCGTCTTGGCGAATACATTGCCAATGCTTTCATTACATTCTACTATTCAGACTATGCTATTTCATATGCAGCAGAAGGAACAAAACAGGTTAAAACATTATTTATTAATCGATTTAACTATACAGGCTATGTGATATTGCTCTGAAAGATCTATTTTTTATACCATTAATTTAAACCTCTTTAAAGCTTTGATGCTGGTGAAATTATGCCAATATAAAATAACATGATGAAACAACCCACCTGATTATAGATCGCTGTGGCATGTGGTTTTAACTTTGACTGACCTCTATAATTAAATGTTTGTTTACTTTAAATTGTCCCCATTAAACAAGAAATACATTGTGGTAGCAAAGAGTTCAATTTGATTAATAATTGTCAATTTTCTGGGTGAATATTTATGGTACACTTTGTTGGAGACTATTCCACTTGATATAACTCCGCATGTAAGAGTAGTTTCAAAACATGAATCAGAAATTATTTCAACTTTAGACACCTTTTTCAAGAGGCCCTTTTTTATCAAATATTCAAGTCAAACATTTTTAATCCTGTTGCTGAATAAATAATATCTAAGTTAGGATAATTCAATGACAAGAAAAACTAACAAATAACACGTCGTATGCTGTTTTGCCCTTCCTTGACCTTTATGCTACAGTAATTGTTGCTGTTGTTTTCCGTATAATATGCAGCTTAATATACAGCTTAAACAATTTCTTTCTTTTATCCAGAATCTTTACATTTGAATGAATGAATGTACTGCCAATTTTTTTGTAACTGATATTCTATGTTTCAGATTATGCAATGTTAATACACTTCCACATTGATAAAGACCTACAATAAATGTTCATACAAAAATTTGACTGTACGTTTTAGCTGAGGTTATTTTCGATACTGTATTTTTCTCAAGTCAAACATGGGTTTATTTTACTGCAAAACATATTACATTACAGTATGGATAGTATAATGCCAAACCATGTGCAAAATCAGTTTCAGTAGGCTCTGACCTTCATTGTCCTTCGAGACTTAATAATACATATAATGTTTTTCTACATAAATAAACCATTAAAAACCTTACGCTTTGCTGCCAAACTTTTAAAATTTGATAGAATATTCACAAAGATATTGACAAGTATGTACTCATTCTCCAATGCTTTAGGCAGTGTCATACAATATACATGTACCCCCCCTACTCCATATAAATTCCATATAAAGATTTTTTGATACCACAATTGATTGTACACGCTACCTGGGGTTGTACTAGAAGGTCCATACTATCATTCTATTTAGTAAAACTTTGTTATTCTTTTGTCCTCCCGGACTACTAAGACAACACACCGAAATAAATTATCTTAAACTTTAAGTAAGCATATTGTTAACTATTTTAGAATAATTTCTTGGAAATCTTCATATAACTTCTTTCCCGTCTTTAATGTCTAAAAATATAGAAAATCAGCAATGTTATGCACAAACTACACAGGTTTATAAACAAAACATGCCATAAATAATAGGAAAAACGAATTTTTGAGTGCCATTTTGAAATGTTGTTTTTTTGCTATTTTAACGAATACAAATATGTCAGCTTATCTGGTGACATTAAGTAGTATATATACGATGATGCCAGCAAGTTAGTTTGTTTGTAACAAAGAGATGCCATGGGTTGAAACGATAGGCTGTACTGGCTGGCTTACTATTGGCTGTGATCTTACAATATTTTTTATATTTGTAATGAGCAATGGGGGCCTCCTAGTTGAGATTACATTTATTTCAAAGTCATCTAGAAACGCAAAGCCATTCCAACTATGTTAGGTATATGTACATAGAGAGAGCACTGGCTCACTGTGTGGGTGGAGTGTGTATGAGTTCCGACAAACAGAGGCAGCGTCGTAGAGGGTAGGCCAACAGTAAACCAACGTTGGGCCGACGTATCATGTTTGCTGGATATTGTCTTGCATATCACTAAATCACAAACATTCCTATTTGGCAGATGTAAGTAAGTGCACACGTAAATATAAACGTGTGCATATTCTAAAAGCGGTGACTGATTACTTTTCAAGTATGCAGTTACTGTCTTTACAGTTTAATGATCTGATCACGCGTCTATCGACAAGAGCTATACAATTTAGTGGCTCAAACTGATCACGTGGGGTGGTCATGATTATTTCGAGCGTATCTTAACCCTCTGACTTCTCACGATACATTAACGCATAATTTTACATTTCTGAAAACAGACTAAATATTCCTACAACCAAGGGGTTTAGAACGAAAATTTCCCTAAAACCGGTTATTAAAATTTTCTTTAATTTTTAAATCACATCAAATCATATTCATCCACTACAAGTCGTAAATTGCGACAGCAATTCGTGGCTTGTTATGGATGAAGATGACAATGGTAAATTCAGGCCTGAAAGGGTTAATATAGTCAGCCTCACACACATTGACATTGAGCACATTGGTCTGTTGATGTTTCTAAAGTGATGTTTCTACAAGTGATTGTCACCCAGTGACCCATTTACACGTAAACACAAGACATTTGTATAACATTTGTACAATGTTGGACCAACGTCGAAGACGTTGGGCCGACGCTGTACAAATGTTATACAAATGTTTCGTGCTTACTGGATCTACACGTAATCAACTCCATCACACATTTTTAATGAATTTAAACCATTAATATACTGCCGTGCAGTAACTTCTGACTAAAAAAAGTTTTAAACCGCGGATATTATTCCTTTATTTCCTTCACACTGACTATTGCATTAAATTAATTGTTGCGAGCTACGGAGCTTTTAAAGTTTAGAGAGACATTTCAAGAAAATAAATTTTAACTGAAAGTATTTCAGGTGCGCACCAAATTAATTGGTGCGCAATAATATAATTACTTGTTTCACATCAAATCCTTTGGCGCCCACCAAATAATTTATTGGTGCGCACCAAATCATTTCGTGAGTACCAAACAATTCAAATTATTAATTTGGTAGGCCCCAACTGATTTGGTGCGCACGAAATAATTAATTGTTGCGCACCAAATCATTTGGTGTCCTCCAATTAAATACTTTCAGCTACAATTTATTTTCTTGAAATGTCCATTAAAAAGCTCCGTAGTGAGCTGCGAGCAGTCAGTTATAATAATTATAATTATTCGCCAATATAGTCTACCACAAGCACCATATTGTATTGGGAATGTAATAATAATTTTATTATTATGATCATGAATTGTCAACTGTATGTAAGCTTTATCAGGGAAGCATCGAAATCATTTCCTCAAAATTCTGTGAAACTAAAATTATTTTAATCACTCGTCCCATTCATTCCTTTATTTATGATTCATTCATTAATGCATTGATTCATTCATTCAATCATTCATTTATGTGAGACTAATGTTCGTTAATGTGTGCATTCAATATTTAATTTTTGTTTAAATTCATCCATTCATTCAACCATTCACTCATACGAGGCTAATGTATTATCGATTTATCATGTAATGAGATTCTCTTTTCAAATTACCATTATATTCAATCGTATAAGCTCTGCAGAAATGAACATACATATTAATGACTCAACACCATGTTCCGATGTTTATATATGGCAAGATGAAAAAAAGATAGAGTACCAAGCATCTCTTCGAAATGAACAGACATGTATTGCGTTTGAAGAAATGCTGTGTGCCGCAGCTGAAGGTTGTAGTAGCGATAATCTATGTGATATTTTCAATGGCATGCTAGAAAATGCATTATCCCCGTTATTTCTAAAGAAGCAGCATCAATCAAAGTGTAGGAAAAACATAAAAAATAACTTTCCTTCAAACCCTTGGTATGATAAAGAATGTAAATCTCTAAGACACGTTTTAAATAATATTGCTAAAGATAAGAAGTTTAACACACGTCAAAGTGAATATAATATAATGTTACGCCAATATAAACAATTAATCCAGAAAAAGAAAAGACATTACCAAGAAGTCAACTTAGTCAGCTTGAAAATATGAGAACAGAAGATCCAAATTCCTACTGGAAATTTTGGAAATCTTTAAAACCTAGAAATTCAACCAAAGGTCCTACCCTGTCACAATTTGTGAAATATTTTGAAGAACAAGTCTACCCTCCTCATGTTGACTATTTTGACTACGATCACATGAATAATATAATGAAGCTAGTTAAATCATCCCTAAATGATATTAATGAGAAGGTAGAAAATGGACAATCCGATTTGTTACAGTTCTTAAACAGCCCCATAACAATAGACGAAATTCAAAAAGCAATTAGAAAGTTAAAATGCAAAAAAGCGGCAGGCATAGATGGTATTCCTGCGGAATTTTACAAGCATGGTAGTAATGAACTCTTACCAGCACTAGTTTTACTGTTTAATACCATTATAGCCAATGGAGAATATCCATCAAGTTGGGCCACTGGTATAATTCATCCTGTTCACAAAAAAGCTGCCCATAACGTGACCGATAACTACAGGAAAGTTACAGTAATGCCATGCATTGGGAAATTATTTGAATCTGTACTTAATAATAGACTGTCTTTTAAAAATGATGTATGCTATGATAATGATCCCTTTCAAGCCGGCTTTAGAAGTAACTCCCGGACGACTGATAATATATTTATACTATGTGCCATTATAGATAAGCAAAGGTGTCTTTCAAAGCCCCTGTATACATGTTTTGTTGATTTTACAAAAGCATTTGACTATATTGACAGATCAGCACTGTACTATAAATTACTGAGCAGAGGAATAGACGGCGATTTTTTAAATGTAATAAAGAGTATGTTCTCTAAAGCTGAGTGCCGTGTAAAATGGGATTCATGCATCAGCGAGATATTAAAAAGCGAATTTGGTGTCCTGCAAGGTGGTATGCTTAGCCCCAAATTATTTACAGAATTTCTGCAGGATATATCCAAATCATTTGATCAAGGTGAGGGTATCCCCGTAGACACTTTATTAATTGTATACTTGTTATTTGCAGCCGACCTTGTCCTTTTTCCAGATTCTGCAAATGGATTGCAAAAGCAATTAACTGCCCTGTATAAGTATGCTTCTCTGTGGCATATAATAGTCAGCATTCCTAAAACAAATGTTCTCATTTTTAACAAACGTCATACGTCAGAATGTGACAGCTTCTACTATGGTGATGACATAATAGAAAAAAATGAAAAATATAAATACCTTGGGGTTGTATATAGCACTAAATATCCTAAGAATGTATTGAAAGAAACGTTTCCCCATCTCGCTTCCCAAGCTGGTAAAGCAGTTTTTTCTCTACACAAGCAATCTTGTCCCGTAGTCGGTAAATTGTCACCTGTTATTGCATTCAAGGTTTTTGATTGTCAAATACTGCCCATATTAGAGTATGCAAGTGATATATGGTATACCGGTGATAGTGTTAACGATTTGGAAAAAATACATCTAAAATGTATTAAATCAACGCTGGGTGTTAGAAAGCAAACACCCACCCCTGCAATTTATGGTGACACAGGACGGTTTCCATTGATTATCAGGCAACATATTAAAGCTGTAAAATATTGGTGTAGAATTCTAGACCTATCTCAGAACCACCCTGGCAAATATGCCTACAATATGCTACTAGAGCTACATGTAGATGGCACTGGATTCACAAACTGGTGCTCGCGTATTCGGTCTGTCCTTGAACTAACCGGGCTAGACCAAGCTTGGGAGACGCAGCACATTGGCAATACAAATAAATTCATGCTTTCCTTTAAAGATTCAATTGTTAGAATATTTACACAGCGGTGGAGACAAGATATTGAGAGTTCAAGTAAGCTGCGCACATATTCATTAGTGAAAAAATCTTTGTGTGTGGAACCATACATCTTAAACATAAAGGGGAACCACCTCATAACAGCAATGGCGAGATATAGAATGAGCTCACATGATTTAAAAATAGAGAGAGGACGATTCAATAATCCAATAACTCCAATAAACCAACGAATATGCACAAGGTGTGAATCAAACGAAATTGACGACGAAATACACCTTCTTCTCCACTGTAATGCCATGAACAATGAACGCGAAATCTTACTTGATTCTATAGCCGGAATTATCAATATGCAACCAACAAATGATATTTTTCTACGAATTATGACATCTAGAGACATAACAGTGGTGAAGTCGCTAGCAAAATTTATCTATGGTTGTTTTAAACAAATTAAGGGCTAAAAATATTGAGTATGATAAATGTAAATTCATCTTCAAGCTGAAATATTCTGTATGTGTGTCGTGACTAGCATGATTAATTATTATCATCATGATCATGATTATGTGTCATTATTATCGTTTTAACGTTACATTTTTATGTAGAACAATCACAAGTCACCTGTCGCTATATTATCCATATTTTCATTCCTTCGTGATCTGACTTGGGTATTACCACATATCAGGACGGCTGTTGCTCTCGGATCTTATTATTTGGCTTTTTAGGGCCGGTTAGGGACGTTTCCGTCGCCTTTGTTATCAGACGAGGTGGGGCCTTATGGAGGATTTCAGAGTTGCTAAGTCAACTGATTTTCACTATGAGGTCGGGAATGTTTTTCTTCGATTGTAACTCCTAAGTATGTGGTACTAACTAGGTCGTGAGTGAAATGGTATGAACTAAACAATATAGTGAATTAAAATAGGCTGTCATGTTTTTGTGCGAGGGCCATATAGATAATAAATCACTAGTTAATTAAACAAACTTTATTGCTATTGTGGGAGTGCCATGTCCTGCGTGAATGGCACGCATAATTATTATCCGTAATTTTTATTCTTATTACATCACTAAGTCTCCAACACTCGATAATATGGATGGTTCTGATGCTATACTTTGTTGGCAGTCGACGAACCACCATGTCCGACTTTTATTAGTATGTATATATTGTGTTTCGGTGGTATTACTGTTATTACGTTGTTAAATTTGCATCACTAGTCTATATCAGGGAATCGCCGAGTTCATAGCGACTGTGCTTGCATGGTCACATGGCTCGGAGCTACCTGTGTCGCAGATTGTCACATTGATTGTACTTGCATGATATAATATTTGATTTTTAAAAATATCGTGTAATTTTTAACATTGTCCTAATACATTCTCAAATTACTGTAGCATAATTATGCACTTGTATATATTCTAGGTTTCTACGCTTTCCAGAGTGTCTTTTTTGCTGCTATATATATATTTAGCATGTCATACATAGTAGCTATTTTATCTCTGGTTTTGGTGCGGGAAACAAAATGATAGACCTTATGTTACCCTGGCAATGCCTTTCAATCTTATTTTAAGTATATACCCAGTGTTTCTTATGGCAATGCCAGTTAACATGATTTTAGTTATGTATGTCATACTATGTATATTGTCATATGATTTTAACAAATTAACAATGTTGTATATACATGTACATATCTCTATTGCTATGACAAATAAGTCTGGATTGACTTTCTTTCTGTCAATAAAATATCTGTCTGTCTGTCTGTCTGTCATGTGGCCATGCAAGCACAGTCGCTATGAACTCGGCGATTCCCTGATATAGACTAGTGATGCAAATTTAACAACGTAATAACAGTAATACCACCGAAAGACAATATATACATACTAATAAAAGTCGGACATGGTGGTTCGTCGACTGCCAACAAAGTATAGCATCAGAGCCATCCATATTATCGAGTGTTGGAGACTTAGTGATGTAATAAGAATAAAAATTACGGATAATAATTATGCGTGCCATTCACGCAGGACATGGCACTCACACAATAGCAATAAAGTAGTCATTTATTATCTTATCACATGGCTCGGAGCTACCTGTGTCGCAGATTGTCACATTGATTGTACTTGCAAGATATAATATTTGATTTTAAAAAATATCGTGTAATTTTTAACATTGTCCTAATACATTGTCAAATTACTGTAGCATAATAATGCACTTGTATATATTCTAGGTTTCTACGCTTTCCAGAGTGTCTTTTTTGCTACTATATATATAATTAGCATGTCATACATAGTAGCTATTTTATCTCTGGTTTTGGTGCGGGAAACAAAATGATAGACCTTATGTTACCCTGGCAATGCCTTTCAATCTTATTTTGAGTATATACCCAGTGTTTCTTATGGCAATGCCAGTTAACATGATTTTAGTTATGTATGTCATACTATGTATATTGTCATATGACTTTAACAAAATAACAATGTTGTATATACATGTACATATCTCTATTTCTATGACAAATAAGTCTGGATTGACTTTCTTTCTGTCAATAAAATATCTGTCTGTCTGTATCCCAGTAACACAGTACATTCACCCAATACCCAATACTAATGCATTGATTCATCTGACTCATCAATTCATTCAATCATTCATTTATACGAGACTAATGTTCGTTAATGTGTGCATTCAATATTTTTTTATTTATTCTTTTATTCATCCATTCATTCAATCATTCACTCATACGGGGCTAATGTATTATCGAATTATCATTTAATGAGATTCTCTTTTCAAATTACCATTATATTCAATCGTATTCCAGTAACACAATACATTTACCCAATGCTGGCTTACTGTTAGCCCATCGTCTGCGACGCTGGCTCCAGGGCCGTATCCAGGTGCTCTGTATGGGCTTTTTTTAATATTTACATTACAGATATTTTGCTTCTGTCGCCACATGTGGCGATGTGGCGACCACTTGCCCACCTCCGGGGGGGGGGGGGGTCTGGGGGCATGCCCCCCCCCAGGAAATTTAAAAAAAAAAGGCATTTTGGGTATATTCAGAGGGGTGGGGGGGGGGGGGGGTTACAGACACAAAAAAAAACCTGGATACGGCCCTGGGCTCTACATCAAGCCAGCATCGAGTGACGTCTCGCGTTTGTTGGTATTTGAGTCTGCCTGGTTACTATTAGGTTAATCTTATCACACTGTTCTGCAAAGCCAAAAGGCAATATCTGCTTACTTGTAAATGAAGCAGTTACTGCCTCTTGGCTTTGCATGGCAGTGTGACAGTGAATATCAAGTGGCACGTCCTGGACCTTCAGCGTACTCAACAATACGGCTCAACGTTAGGGGGCCACTATTCAATTTCCAGAGCGGGGGGGCTGGAGTTTTTTTGAAATAAATAATTTCGAGCGGACTCTGCGTGAAATGAATAATTTACTTCAGAAACTGTTCTATATAAACATGTAATAAAATGTGCAATTTTCAGCGCGCCGCCGAGCCCGGTTGAAATAAATAATTTGCTCGCGACAAAAACTCCAGTCCCCCCCCCCTGGATATCGAGTGGTGGCCCTCTTAGGCTAATGTATCTTCACCTTGATCCAGCGTTGTGCCAAGGTTTCCTATCAGCGGACTATAAATATATACCATTCGCGGATGTACTGTTAACTTCAAACTTGGCTATGTATTTGTATAAAGGTTTGTACAAACAGGAGTGATCATAATGTTATCTTCGTATCACTTATTATCTTTATATATCATGTTATAAATTTATTATAGTATTAGACCTCTTTTTAAATGTACCAAAAATGATCAGGACAAGATTATATATTGAAAGAGGAAAATAAAGTTCCACAAAGACAAACTCCAGCTTACTTTTCCAGTAAATAATTACTCCGGTTGGCATTTTCGCGGCAGTATTGTCCAGAGACAGACGGAAATAATACACGTAATTTCGAATTAATTAAATATTATTTGGTCCAAGTACTGTTGTAATATAAATCATACCACCCGTGCTACATATAATTATGAATATTAGCCGTGTAGGATTAAAGTTTCATATATTGTGCATGCCTAAAGTAAAATCAGCTAAGCTGCAAAAAACCGGCCTTGAAAAGGGAAGACTTTGTGGAAAATAATATTTTTTTCTTGTCTTTTTAAATGTTTTTGTTGCGTTTTAATTAAAATGTCCAAAATGTTTTATACCATTTTGCTTAAGGATTACGAATTAAAGTAATACAACGTATGGTGGTTGTGCAAATATCGGGATAAGTGAGTGTACGGTATTCTTCACTTATTTATCAGTGGCTCGCGCTCTTATGATTACCGCTATCTCTATGATAATCAAAAATGAAATGAATCGGGCTTTAGGCCACCTTTGTGCACATATAGGCTAAACTGGGCCAGGAGAACCTCCTGAGGATGGTGAGATGAAAGAGATGACACTGTCCTCCAGGCACAGGATTCGAAGTTCGAGCCCTGGCGGTCTGAGGCCGAGCACGCTACCTCTCGGTCACGGAGGCTCCACACAATACTGAGTTTCACCCGCCCTCAATGATAATTATTGATCATTGATCATTGATTATCTATGATAATCAATTGCTTGAAAAAACACCTCCATTCAATGAGTCATCTTGCGCAGCAAAGGGAAGTTGAACCCATCCAAAATGTTAGTATGAATACAGCTAATCTAGATGATAATGTATCTGCAGTATTTAAATCCATCATAATGGAGACATAAAATGTAGTTTTATTGTAAATAAACTTTTCTTTTTACACTTAATGTTATTGTGACACCGGAATATTTTGAAAATGTATTGAGGGATACATGCGTATCTCAGTAAACAGGAGCCATTGAACCAATGTTTGTTTAATGTTGGCCCACCGTCTGCGACGCTGATCCAACTTTAAACCAACATTGATACAATGTCTCGTGTTTGCCGGGATACTGCTCCGCAAAGTCAAAAGGCAGTATATGTTCAGTTCTAGTGCATTTTGGCTTCGCACGGCAGTTACGGTAGTGTGCCTGTATAATCAGGTGAGGTTGCAACTGCCGCGGCGGACTTACCGCTGGTCCTAGGTCTGGATACCGATTGGTATTCGCTGGCTTGTAAACACAAGAAGTTGACCCAATGCTGGTTTCATGTTGGGCCAGCGTCGTAGTCGGTGGCCAACCATCAAAACGAAACAGTAGTACAGCTACACGTGGTCGCTGGTGTTAAGTCTCTTCAATTTGCGCATACCGGAAATTGATTATAAATATCTTGCACAATTTGAGATCATAAAACCTATTCTGTGAAACGCATGGTGAACCAGGAGCAGTAGGTTAAACGTATGTTGGTTT